>CM021102.1:443136383-443166609 GCA_007115665.2 Sequoiadendron giganteum | reverse complement strand
CAAGATCACAATCAATTTTAAATGTCCATTGCCATAGGATCAAGATGATGGATGGGGTTGATGAGGTATGTTAGGAAGGATACATCTTGTTGAGACTGATGATGGATAGTAAACTAAAAGATCGATATGACGTAGGATACCAAAAACCGATTGGATCTTGTGATACAGATGACCATTGTTTGTAAGCACCAGCTAGGATAGGGACATTCTTGACGACATGACAAGATGATGAGACATAAGGTGACAAGATGATAAAATGATGACATGAAAAAATAGACACACCCTAAAGACCTAGGGGCTCGAGGGTTGATCAAAGATCAACCTTGCCTACGTGAAAGTGTAGAGCCCTTGTAGTTCAGGAAAAGACCATGGTAAAAGAGGAAAGAGGAAAATGAAGACCTCAATGGATGACAAAGACCAGATGGAAAAAATGCCTAGGGGGCGGACCAAATGATTGACCTTGCCTACGTGAAAGCGCAGGGGCAACGTAGTGTGACACAAGACCAAAGACAGTCGATGGAAGAGGACAAGACAAACAAAAGACAAAACCCTGGGGGAGAATCAAATGATCGACCTTGCCTATGTGAAAGCGCAGGGGCAACATAGTTTGACACAAAGATCGATGATAGAAAATGGATGAGGGGTGATGAGATGACTAGGATAAATGGAAAAAAGAATGGAGCTGATATGATGAGACAAGATAGACATGCAAGATTGGATAGGATGATAGTTGATATGTGTAAGATATGTAGGATGTGAAGCTCAGGGATGGGATAGGTAATTTAGATCATTAAAATATGAATTTGAAAGGTGAGACGATGGATAGATGAGCGATGAAGATTTGAGAAAGATGTGGTAAATAGATAGGAGGGATGAATTACGATGTAAATGGCATTGGGTTGCATGCGGGTAGCCGATAGCTAGATACCAATGACAAGGGATAATAGAGGGAAATGGATGGATGGATAAGAAGATGCTAGGATAGGTGGATAGATGAGATGAAGATTGAGAGGATAGTGTAAAGATGTGAGAAATAGATAGGAATGATGATAGTGAGATAGCATGGCATTGGATTTCATGGGGGTAGCCGATAGCTAGATACCAATGACAAGGGATGATGAGATAGAAGGAAATGGATGGATGGATAAAGATGGGGAGATAGAAAGATGCGAGGATAGGAAGATAAGGATTGGGAGATGGTAGGGATTATTGGATGGATAAATGGATGGGATGATGAGGGGATGAGAGTATATGGAGATAAGGATTGGGAGATGGCAGGGATTATTGTATGGATAAATGGATGGGGGGGAAAGGATGGGTAGGATGGGGAGATGGAGAGGATTCCCTTAGGAATGGATGTACGATGTCTCAAGGACTAAGACACAAAGAAGGAGATGCCTCCACTCTAGATGTGTCATGTGTGATGAGGCAAGAGGGAAGGAAGATAGAAGGATGGGGAAATAAAGGAGCGAATGGATATGGATTGTAGTAGGATGGGAGTATAGGAAGATAAGGATTTGGTAGATGGATAAATGGATGGGGAGGTAAGGATGGGCAGGATGGAGAGATGGAAAGGGTTACTTGGAGGGATGGATGGATGATGTCTCCAAGGACTTCATTGTAGATAACAAGATGCCCCCACTCTAGATGTGTCATGCATGACGAGGCAAGAGGGATAGCAAGATGTGTGGAAGGAATATGATAGTGTATGGATGAGGGGAATATATGCCAAGAGATGTCCAATGCATGTATATAGGTTTTCCCCTATCTTTATCAAGATCACAAGGAAGATGGAGGGACTGGATAGGATGCGAAAGATGGTGGGTAAGATGTGGAAGATAGGTAGATGTAGGAGATGGAGGAAAGGAATGTGTAAGCGGGCCCAATCGTGGAAGGAGACTAGATAGAGGATTTATGCATGACGCCTGTTTGCCAGGTTTTCATCATGGTAGTTGGCGCTTATTGTCCAAGTTTTCACCATTGGATGAATGATGTTCTCTTTTTTTTTACTTTTGTTTTTTCTTCTTTGTTCTTATTTATTTATTTATTTTTTTGACTAGGATACTGGTGAAGATGGATGAGGATATGGATTCAGAAGACATATGATAAAGTGGATGGATGAAGGACTCAAGCATCAAGTTCTAGATGAGATAAAGAAGAGCCTATGTGTAAAGCAACTATGTGGATGTTGGTACAACCTTATGAGAATGAATGGATTATGCAAGAGGATGGATTAAGCGGATTTGATGGGGGAGATAGAGGGGATAGTGGATGGGATGGGGAAGGTGTTCAGGACCAACATTGGCACATGTGATGGTGGATGCGAAAAGATAGGTGGATGAATGATGGAGAGGTGGCGATAATGGAGGCATTGGGATAGTGAATTTTGGGATGTAGGGACCCAAAATAGATTTAGGAGATGGAGGAGGTGAATGATTTTGTGGGGAAATAACAACTTTGGATGTCATTATGGACTTTTCAATTGAAGGTATGGCACCTTTTTTCTTTGGGATCCACATGGTTTTTATTTTTGCTTCGGTGGGCCTTTGTGGCCTTTTGGATTGATTTGGATTTTGGACTTGATTTTTCTTTTCTTCAACATGTCTTTTGAAGGGGACATGAGGAGCTTTAGATTCATGTGGATGTTTGGATTTATACATTGTTGCTTTGGCATCCAAAGTGCTTTTAGTAGCAATGGGATGGGTATGAGGAGATGGATGATGTGGAGCGATGGAGGTAGGGTTATAGGGATTACGTGTAGATGGAGAATGTGTAGGTATGTGCCTTTGTTGATCCTAATTAGGAGTTATGAAGGTAGGATTTTTATGTTGTGTACGAGGGAGAGGGGGTGGATGAATGAAAGGATGAATAGGATAAGATGGAGGGGGTGATTTTGGGATATAAGGACCCAAAATGGACGGTGTATATGGAGGATGTGTGGGGTTTGATGGAGGGATATAAGAACCCATAGTAGATGGAGGATGAGCAATGATGGATGGAGGGACATAAGGACCCAAAATGGATTGAGAGGATGAGGGAGGAAGATGGATGGTTGTTTTTAGGTAATATGATGGAGGAGGGGGGATGGCGGCATATGACTTGGTAGAATGATGGAAAGTACCTCTTGTGCCTTTAGAAGAAGATTATTTAGGATGTACGGAGGTTGTACCAACATCTTTAGAGTGTGAGTTTTGGGAGATATATCCAAGACCATGTGTGCCTGGATTTTCTTTGACTTGAATGGGCTCTAACATTCCTTGCTCATGAAGGCCTAAATCTTTCCTTGATAGTTCATGTTCATGAGCATTTGATCTATGCTAGGATGCTTATTCTTTTGGAAACATGATGCGAATGTGTTAGCAGGTGGAGGAGGAAAGGTGGTGCATAGACTTTGTTTTTCTTGTGCAAGAAGACCACCATGGATGCATGTAATATTACCAAGGTGATACAAAAGTGGATTGGGATGGTAAGACTAGATGGTGATGAAGGATCATGCGATGGAGATGAGGGGATATCAACATCAGGAGGAATGAGTGATAAGGGATCATGAGAGGAATTGGGGAGTACAATGGGATCTAGATTTATGGCAGTGGATGATAAGGGCTCATGAGATGGAGTGATTGGATCTTGAAGGTAAAGGGGATCATGGGATGGAGTGGAGGAGATAGTGCGATCTTGAGATGGGGTGGATGGGAGGATAGGATCATGACTTGGTTGAGGATATGGATCATGAGATGAAATGGATGGAAGACTATGTTCTTGAGATGGAGTAGATGGGATGGAGTGATCTTGATTTGGAGGAGGGGATATGTTTGTATGCTTTGGATTAAGCTCTTGGCATGACTCGTCTTGTGTGGGATGTATGATGATGGAAGAGTGTTGGAGGGACTCCTCAATTGGGGGAGATAGGAGGATGGAGGATTCATGAAGGTCATGGTATTGAAGTTTGTGAATATTAGGACTAGGAGGAGGGGATTGGATGTCTTCAATGGATTGGCCAGATTAGAATGATCATAAAACATGAGTTTCAGAACGAAATCCTTTTCAATGATGATGATGAAAACACCTAAACCAATTTCTCTCCTAGTACCAGTAGCATACTTTGAACAACAACCCCTTGTTTTGAGATGAACAAAATGAAGATCCCCAATGAAACAAGACAAAACAAAAAAACAAAAGAAAATAAAAAAATAAAACAAAACACAAAAAAAAAAAAGAAGTAAAAACTAAAACTAAAAACAAAAATTTAATTACATATGATACAGTATAATACATTTTCTTTAAAACATCAGACCTTCTATGCACCAAAATAGCTCTTGAGAAACTAACCATTAACTAGTAATGGAACAAGCTCTCCTGTTAAGGTATTTAAATGAAAAGCATTCTCGCCTAGTATCTCAGACACTTGATACAGACCTAACCAAAGTCTATCAAACTTATGGTGATCTCCTTTATTTTCTTTGGCTTTATCCCATAGTAACACAAGATCTTGTATCCTAAATGCTTTTATCTTGGCTCTTTTGTCAAACCAACATTTGATGATAGCCTGATGCTTAGAGAATTATTGCAAAGCAACACCCCTTTGCTCTTCTATGTTAAGAAAATTAAGTAATCTAACCTCAATCCCATCATCCTTGGTATAAAATTCCTGCATGAACTTAAGAATAAGTATCTATAAATGGATCGGGAAGATAGGGTATTGGCCATAGACTAGCTTAAAAGGTGAATTTCCTAGAGTTGCTTTGATTCTGGTTTGATCTGCCCATAAGGAAAATCTCAACTGGGTATGCCAATGCCTAGGATTTTTCTCTAGCAACTTTCTTATTACTTCCAACAAGTTTTTATTTGTGGACTCAGCCACTCCATTTTTCTGAGGGTAGTAATTAGAAGAATACTTCAAAATTATTTTATGCTCATATGCCCATTGAATGAATTAAACAAAAGAAAAAGCAGGGCCATTATCACATACTAGAGCAAATGGAACTCCAAACCTGGTTGTAATGTTCTCAGTCAAAAACTTGATGACCACCTATGTGGTCCTATTCTTGTAGGGTTGGGCCTCAGTCCAACATGTACAATAGTTAGTTGCAGTCAAGATGAATTTATGTCCTGCAAAAGAATTGGGATTAATAACACCTACAAAATCCAAAGCCCATTAAGCAAACAACCTTACCTCATACACTGGTTGCAAAGGCATTGCAAGATTTCTTTCTCTAGGTACAGAATTTTGGCATACATGACAGGTTCTGGCATGGTTGTGTGCATCCCAAAATACATAAGGCCAATAATAGCCTGATCTAAGAATCTGATGGGCCAAAGCATCCGTAGATCCATGTCCTATTCCATGTCTTCCATGGAACTCAGAAATAGCATGCTTGGCCTCTTGTTGATCTAAACAACACAAGTAGATCCTTTGAAAATTATTTCTATAGATGGATCCCCCTTTAAGCATCTAGTGAGCACTCTTCATCCTCAATGCTCTCCTCTGAGTAGTATTCATTCCTTCTAAACATTTTTTATTAAGGAGGAAGAAAATCAAGTTTGTGTTCTAGGGATCCTTAGTAAATGATTGGATGGTGTACTACTGACAAGTGATATTTTTGTCCACATCTACCATTGCTTTTGATAAACCTTTCCCTCAAACGAGTTTCATCAGATGAATCTCTAAGTCAAATTCTTACAGAATTGCTAACCACTTTCCTCTTCATTCTCCTAATTCACTTTGCATTAGAAGAGACTTCACAGTTGGATCTAGAACTATAGCCGTATAATGTCTGAACTTCTTTACCACTCGTACTAATGCAAAGGCCTATTTTTCTAGTGGCGGGTATCTCACTTCTGCATTTTTAAATGGAGAGCTCAAAAATGCAATAGGTCTTTCTTCTCCCCCACCTCTTCGTTGTGTAAACACAACTGCACATGAATGGTTAGATGCAAAAGAATAGATATAAATAAGCTTTAAATAAACTGGGCTTGTCAAAATAGGTGCCTCAGATATTTACTGTTTCATCTGTGAGAAAGAAGATTTAGCCTCATAAATCCACTCAATATTTTCCTCTTTCTTCATCATTTCATTTAGAGGTTTGATGGTCTCTGCAAACCCTGTTATAAATTTTCTAACAAAATTAATCCTCTCGAAGAAGGACCTCATTTCTTTCTTGCTACTTGGCCTTGTCAATTTCAAGATGGCCTCCACTTGATCAGGGTCTATGGATATCTCTTCTTCTAATATGATGTGACCCAGGATTTTCCCTTCAGATACTCCAAACACACACTTCTTTGGATTGAGAGAGACACCATAACTTATACATTTCTTGAGAACCCTTTCTAGATCAGCAACATGGTCTTCTCTATTCTTAGAAAAGATGGTTAAATCATCCACATAAATGATTATACACTTTCCTATCAAATATTTTAAAGCTACATCCATTTCCCTCTGAAAGGTTGCTCCAACATTGATAGGACCGAATGGCATCCTCCGATAGGAAAATGTGCCCCATTTGGTGGTGAAAGTTGTCTTCATTCTATCCTCATGACTGACTAGAACCTGATTGTAACCAGAATAACCATCTAAAAATAATATCATCTGAGATCCATTAATATTTTGTAATACTTCATCTAGAGAGGGCAAAGGATAAATATCTTTCTCAGAGGCTTTGTTTAGATTCCTGAAATCAACACACAATCTGATCTCACCATTATTTTTGTGTATAGGAACTAGATTTTCCACCGAGGTAGAATGTCTAATAGGAAAGATTATCCTTGCAGATAGGAGCTTTTGCACCTCTTTCTGGATCAAGGGCTCAATTAAAGAATTGACCGAGCATTGTTTTTGACGAAAGGGCTTGGCTTTTGGCTTGAGAGGTATGGTATGTGTAATCACTAAAGTGTCAAAGGGTTTTAAATCATCACAACTCCAAGCAATGGCTGCAATGTTTCGCTCCAAAAATTTAACTATCCGGTCCTTAATTTCTTGAGGACGTGTCTTTCCTATGAGAACATTCCTTTCAGGGCCTAAGTGAGTCAGATTGATAGATTCATATTTCCCTCCTTCACTCTCTGTGGGCACCATTTGATGAGCCTGTAAGTTAGAATAAAATATTATTTCTAAATCTACAATCCCTTTTGGAATGCTATTACTTTTTAAATCCAATATCCCTTCTTCACTCTCTTTCTTAGGATCCCAATCTCCCTGATCTCTTTCAAATTCATCTATTATCTGCCCATGAAAAAAATCATAACTTTCCAAAAAGGCTAATAGATGGTGATCATCATCAAATACCTAAAAAAATTTGTACATTATCAGGAACTGCTGGGACTAAAATTAGCTCAACTGAAAATCTCTTTATATTAGAATCTTGCATGGGTTCCAATGTACTAGTAGCAACAACAAGTGCATCTACAATTTGATTAGCTTCTCTAGGGATCAGACTAATCCCAAAAGAATCAAAGTCTTCAATTAAATTCCAAACTTTGTTTTTGTATGCAACCAGACTTTTGTTATGACAGGTATACTAGCTATGTACCTATTTTACAATCACTTGAGAATCCACCATAACTGTGAGAGCAATAACCTTCTTTTTATGAGAAAACATGAGTCCTTGAGAAAGTGTTTCATACTCAGCCACATTGTTTGTGTAGCCAAACTACAATATGTAAGATGCAAAGTAAGTTTTCTCTTTCGGGTTGGTTAGTTCAATCGCTGCTCTACTTCCTGCTTTAGATTTGGAACCATCAAATTTAAGAGTCCATAATTGGTCTTTGGCTGGGAGTTATTTCTTTTTAGGGGTAATAGGGGATGCCTTAATTGGGATGTGTGGTAGCTCAAACTTTTGTTGGTCATCATAAATTAACTTGGGACAAAGCTCACTTGAATATTTTTCTATGTTTTCAACTTGCTCAAAAATCAGTTCCTGAACAACTTTTTGGGTTAAATTGCAATCCAACTCATATTTCATTAATGCCTTGGGCATTGGAAAAGTATCTAGGATAGGTGTATTAAATAGGAATTGAGACACCTCAACCTCTTCTTGAATTTTAGAGCTCAGAACTTGAGTCTTCTCTACTGGTGAGGAATCTTCCTCTTGAGAAAGGCTAGTCGTAGTAAGAATGGTAGCATCCTTGACTTGGAAATAAAACTCATTGGCAGGGGTCTAGGGTTCCTCTTGACATATTTGCTGAGGCTGGTCTACATGACTTAAGATATCTAGGCATGATTGGCATGTTAACTCCAAATGATTGTGATAATGAATCCTACACCAATAAGGAAGTAACAAACTACTCAAATCAGTTTCTTCTCCGAAAACTAGCTTATCTTGTTGCAATTTACTTATTAGAACTTGCTGGTTAATACAGACCACTGGGTCATCATGTTCTAGGGGAAATTTATCCCTAAGATTAAGTACAGAGAAAGTAAGGACTTCCTCCTGTTTGTAAACTCCTATATTAGTCTCGAAATATGGTACTTTATTTGAAGCATCATATTATGTAATCATATGCTTGAGTCTTGGTTCACTTTCAATCCTTATCTATGTTGCAACCCCCTTCCAGGGTAGCCACATGTGAGATAAATCCAAGGACAAATATCCCCCAATACTTTTCATTAGCTCTCAACTTAGGAGCATACCATATGTCTCTGGGATATCAGCCACTTGGATATCTATGTAGGTCTGGATCCTTGGATCTGATCCAACTTGTACATGCATGTTCTTTAGTTATCCTACAACATTGACCTCAGTTTTATCTAACTAAATCACTTTCTTATTGGTCGAGATATGACTTAATCCTAACTTCTTACATATTGAAAAGGGCATAACATTTCCCGATGCTCCAGAATCCAATAAATAGTTATGCAAATTCTTTCCAAAAATCCTTAAACTTAAAAGAAAAGGTGGGGTACTGGTCTTACCTTTATAGATAGTTGCATTTGTTTCCTTCACGGGAGTCACTTTACCTTTTCCTTTTAAGTGGTTTTCCTCCTCTAGAGCCTTCAATACCACTTCACATTGAGCCGGGCACCACTTTATTATGTCAAAGAATGACAATGATGTCTTCTATCTTTGCACTTCTGCAATAAAATTGAATTATGAATCATTTCTCACTTGATATTTAGGAAAAGGAGGTGGATTAACTCTATTATGAGAGTTAGAAGTTCCCACTGGTGGTGGTGGATTATTATCTACATTTTGATTAGGTGGGGCCATATTGTTTGGAGGTGCAAATATAGTAAATGGGCCCTTATTCTGATTTCTCAAAAAATGACCACCTTTGGATTGAAAGGCTTGGTAATCATACACATCCTCCTCTAGCTCATTGTCTCCCTGCATGGGAAATTGGTATTTCTCTTCAATAGTCTCATAAGTCATAGTAGTATTTACTGACCCATTATCCTGATTGGAATTTGCTACTAGAGGATGGGTATCATCCAGTGCAATATTTACTATTTTCTCCATCTTTGGGAAATTAACCTCCAAATGTGTTGCAGTATCATGTAACCTACACCAATTAGTCATAAATTTAAGGCTAGCTACATTAGCAGTATGTGATCTCTCCTCACCTGAATGATAATTATGGGGCACTCCCCCATTGTTAGGCCCAATATTCCATTGCCTATTGTTGTTATTGAACCTCTGGTTATATCCTGTGTTTTGATTTTGGTAATTTTGGTTAGAGAAATTCTAATTCTGAAAGTTTTGGTTGGTGTTCTGATTCCCATTCTAATTGGAGTAATTTCCCTGATTGTTGTAACCTCCCTGGTTCTGATAATTTTGGTTTTGGTTGTGGGGAGGGTTTTGCCTAAGTTTTTCCATGTCATTAGACATTTGAGATAGAGTCTTCTTGAGAGTTTCTAGCTCACTAGTCAGTTGAACAATTTGCTCATTTTGCACATTTTGCACTATGGATGGGGAATGAACATGGTTTGATCCTCCCACTTGTTGTTGATTTTGAGGTTGTTGGGAATAATCTTGCATGCCATTTCCAAAAAATGGCATGGTAGGTGGAATTGTAACTCAGAAATAGGTCCGTATTGGGAGTAAGACATCCCTCAGACAATGTTGTACAATGGTGGGTTAGGCATCTGATAATTCATGGGAGGGAGAGCTGCTCCTAAACCTACTAATTTAAAACTTATCTTTTGTTGCAATTTGATAGCTAAATGATAAACCTTAGATAGGGAGTCAATCTCATTGGTTTGATAAGTTCTCTATAAGAATAAACCAATCAAGGGATCCACAGCTCTTAAATATGCCTGAATGGAAATATTCTCAACTACTAAGTAAGGGTCTTGCAGTCTACGAAACATCCTTTGGAACCTAATGTTGAATAGAGGCAGTGGATCATGATGTTCCTTCCTTATGGTGGAAAACTGGTGATACAAGATGGTAGGGTCTACATAAACCTAGAATTGATTAATGAATGCATTTTCTAAATCTGTCCAACCCAAGATAGATCCACGGGCCAGATTTAAATACCAATTATATGCCATATCCCCCAAATTATAAGGAAATAGTCTACATACCACATCTTGATGATCGACTTGAGCATATCTACAAGCATCTTTGAATGCTCGTATATGATCCTCAACACTTCTTGATTCACCATGCATGTACTTGGGACAAAAAATTTATGGGTTCTTCGGTAAATCATGGATTCCTCCTAGAATAGTCCCTAACGGAGAGGGGTTATTCACAAAATAATCCATGGGTAGGATTGGTTGAGCAGGTGGTGATATAGGATGAATTGGTGGTGATACTAGCCTAACATGTGGTGGCGATACTGGTCGAGCTAGTGGTGGTGATGTAGGTTGAACTGGTGGTGGTGTAGGTGGATTTGGTTGAAATCCAGGTGGAGTAAGCGATGGTGGCAATGTAGGTATCAATATTCTATGAGCATGGGTTCTAGGTCTAACCGGGGTTTGGAGTTCTTGTAATGGTTCAAGATCAGTAGAGGACCTAAGAATCCTCCCATATTCTCTGGTGAAAATGACCTAATGTGAGCAAGCTTGTTCCTTTAGGCCCTCCTTCTAGCACCAGATCTATTGATGGTGAAAATTACACAAAAAATGTCAAACAAAATATCTCTACTCCATTTCTCCTAAAAAATAAAGACAACATATAGTAGCCTAACTCCCAAGGTCCTGGTAGTTGGTTCTCAACTGTTTGGTGTCACTCAATTGGTCCATGCAACTGTAATATTCAAGGGCCCTTTGCTGGTAATAAGGAATGCAAGCAATGAATTATTCATCAAACTATCTTTAATGAAAAGTGGGTTTTTAAATAAAATAAAAAGATAGATGAGGGAGTACATCAGTAAACATGAATAAAACTTATCTAATATCCATACATATATCTTCAAAAAAAAAAATTCTTCCAACTAATCAAGAAAACCATAACATGATACATTTTACAGAATAGTCCATACTATTGCATGCATCTAAGGTGATTATTTTAACATCACAATCACACATCATGAATATTTTAAAGACAAAACAAAACACTCTCATTCATTGCCAAGACCATAGATCAACAAAATTTCAATAAAATCAATTCACAGATAATCTAATGAAATAATCTTTAAATCTAGTTTCTTCTGATGATTTTCATCACATAAGAAACACTCATGCTTCAGCACAATCACCGGCATACAGATAGACTATAATTCATCAACCTTATCGAATAAAACTCACTTCCAACACCATATTGCATAAAAACGTATAATTATATATTCAACTATAAATAGAGTAACAAAGTATCTCTGTAAAAACTAAAAAAATTCTATCTCCTACTATCAGGTGGCTAATCTTATTCTCATCAGCTAAATCTTACAATATGATTCCTCACAGGTATTTATAGATATACAAAAATACGAAGTCATTTCTATCTTAGGTCGATCCACCTTTTCAGGAATTAAAGTCCTCTTGCAAACTTAGATCAATTTGATCCCTAGTTCCCACCTTGATCATTCAGTTAAACTAGAGAGAATAATAGAGAGGAGAAAAGAAAGCCATGTGCCCACAAACTGCTAGTTATGCATGCAGAGGAGAAAAATAAAACCATGCATGCATGAGGTTATCAATTATGCATGTGAAGCCTGCTCTGTAATGTATTCATCATAACTAGAGAAGACTTGTTGAAGCATGTCCAAATCCTGCCCATCAACCCAACTATCTTCAAACTTGATCCTCTCTAATTCCAGAGCAGAAAATCCTCTCATGTCCTTTAGTTTTGTTAACTCCCTCTTAGCTGCCCTTATCTCTTCTTTAATATCCATTAACTGATCTAACAATAGATCTTCTCCATCATCTCCTTTTTGCATGACCTCTTTATACCTATCATCCCATTTATCCTTTATTTGGCTCAAAGGTAGGCCCTCTTTTACTGGTATATTAACATTTACTATGACAATAATAACCACTTCTAACTCTTCAAACTATTCATTCTGATCCTTTACAAAATATTGAACTTCATTTTTATGCTTGTATAAAAATTCAGACCTAAACCAAAGTATGCTGGAAGTCTTTTCCAAGAAATCTTTATTGTCCTCTTCAAGTATTGATTGTTCTAGAAGAGTGGACTTTGGAAATTTACTAACCTCCTTCAACCTCTGACTATATCCTATGTATTGCTCCTCCTATTCCCCTAATACTTTGACATACTGGTTCATTTCCTCTATTAACTCTTGTGTCATTTTGTGAACCTCAAAATTATTGTCCAACACCTCACTTATTTCTAGATTTATCTTATCATTCCACCTATCCAATATTTCTGCCTTTCTCCTTACCTATACCAAATCATCCACCTCTTTCTTACTAAGAAAAATTGGTGTTTCAATGGTGGAAATTTTTTGTGACATCAGAGTAGAAACACTCTTCTGGAAATTATGCAACTGATCTAGCTGAGCCTTAAATTCATCCTTTCTCTGCTTACCTTTCATCATTCTTGATTTAGTGGATGAAGCTACCACGTCTATCAAGTTCATTTGTTGATCTCTTGTGGGTCTCCCCAAGTTAACAGTGCCCAACCGATAGTCAATCAATTGCATGTCTCCTACATCCTTTTCCATCATTGGTATGGCACATTCAGCAATAATTTCTCCTCTATCGGTGAGCCTAGTGGAATGTAGGATTTTGGCCTTCTTCTTGGGCCTTTCCTTTTCAATTTCTTTCATCATATCATCCCAATTGAGAGGTTGTGAAGGTGTCACTGATCTCTTCTAAAGACCCAATTTCAACCAAGTGGGAGCACTTGGAGTAGTGGTCATGATAGTTGAAGAAGAAGCAACAATAGTAGTAGAGGGTTGTGGTATATTTACTTTAGGTTGAGAATCAACCCCTTGTAGCTCTTGTTGTTCTTACTCCACATTTGTCTGAGCAAGCTTTTCAGATTCCTTCCCATCTTTCTGTTCTTGTATCATCTTGTCTTCTTCTTCCTTTTTCAACTTTTCTTCTTCTAATCTCTTCTTCTTGAGTTCCTAGTTTCTCTTTTACTCCAATGCCTTAAGTTTATTTGCATCTTCCTTTTATTTTTGTAGCTGCTTGGCTGGATCCTCAACATCCTTCTCCTTTTGTTGCTTAATCAGATCCTCGAAATATTTCTCTTTTTGCACATGTTCTAATTCTTCTTTATCTTTATAGGCCTCTTTAGCAAGCTTCAATTTGGCCACAAAAACTTCTCTTTCCCTTCGCTGCTTTGACTTTTCTTCCTCCAGATCATGAATTTTCTGTATTAACTCTAGCTTATCATTTTCTTCTTTGATCTTGAGCTCCTGCTCCTTTTTCCTTTGCTTCTTTTATATTTCATCAGCTCTTCGCTTGGCTTCTACCTATTGTTGTTGGAGTAAGGCATCAGCTTGTGCCTTAGCATCAATTGCCTTTTTCTTCTCCATCACCTTTTCATGTGCTTGAGCATCTGAAGCTTTATTTTCCTCCTCAAACAGGGCCCATTGATCTTCCTCAGTCAAAAACTGCTCAATTTCCTCCTCTAAAGGCATCTTTTCTTGTGCATATTTCTCTAATACAGTCTCATCAAAGTCTGTTTCCACCTCATGGATCTCTTGCTACTTCTCTTTTCCCTTTAATGCTTTAGCTATACCATGAAGAGTTCCTTTAGGAATTTCTCTTCTTGGTTGCTCTGTAAGAGGGACTTGAGCAGATGACTCACCTATTTCTGATGTGGAAACCACCAGTCCTATTTGGGCATCCTCCTCTTGCACTCTAGGTAACTCTTGGGTAGAGGCTTCAAGTTCGATCTCTTCAATGTCTAGAGGGAAGAATTCCAAGGGCTCCTTGGACGAAAATTTACTCTTGATTCTTTTGTATCCCTTCCCATTCTTAGGAGCTGGTCCCTAAGGAGATTTGGTTCTTAGGACAGCCTAGTGGATACTTCTATCCAAGATTGGCCTCCCTATTTGTTTGATATCAATGGTCTCCTCACCATCCCAATCCACTGGATCCAAACTTTTGGTGCCAATATCTAATTCTTCAAATGATGGATCGAAGATAACTTCATCATCTACTAACGTATCAGGGATGCCATCTTTGATACAAAATTCTACCATGAGTGAGATGGGTAACCTCTGATAATTCATTTTCCTGAGGTCATACTCATCTTGAAGATCACTCCAGAAATCCTCTAATAGGTTAAAATGTTTATAAAAAATCAAAGGCAACAAGACATTAATTTTCTTCCTTGGGTAAAAGTTCTTTCGAGTAGTGTACAAACCTAGCTTCAAATGTATCAATTCACTATAAACTACCTTAGCTCCCACAAGATGTTGGGAGTTGTATTCACCCAATTGCATGGGAAAATTATGACACCCTATTTTGTGCTTCAATCCAAATTAGGCATTGACCCCTAGAGCTTGATACAAAAATTCCAATAGAACCATCCTATTGCTACAACATCTTGGAAGTAAGTGGGGATGAACTTCAAACCTAGCCAGTCTGAATTAAGTTAAATTGGGGTATTGGATATACCAACATCCCCATTCTATGATAAAGGCCGTAGCTTCTTGGCTCAATCTATATCCCACATCTTCATTAAGGTGGTTAATGATTACATATAAGAATGCATCATTAACCCTTATAAATTATGTTTCAGATACTTATAGAGATAGTTGATAATAATGATCACATACTTTCCTTTGTCCCTTAGCTTCTTCGAATATTCCCACTCTATTCAAACCTACAAAGATTCCTCCTCTATCTGCTAGATAGACAACATAAGAAGTCATAAAGAAGCTCTTGGTTTCCCTTATTCTAGTTAACTAGTCATGAATAGCATTAGAGACAATCATTGGCCAATCAAACTGTTGGGTGCCATTAAAGCTTATCTAAATAAAGGGAAAAATCCACTCCTTGAAATGAAATGCATCCCTCTTCCCAAAGGCTCTAGACAAAATAATTATCAGATTTGATATTTCTTTGCAGAATTATGTCCTCTTTGGTTGATCATGAAGCTTGGTTAGAGACTTCTTCTCTTTCCTCAACCACTTCTTGTTCAAGTTAGCTTTGTTGGCCTCCTTGTGTTTGTTATATATCTCTAAAGCTTCTACCTCCTTTAGCTGTACTAGGATCTTTGGATCTAGGACACTAAACATGTGTTGAAACATTTGTGGATCTAGATCAATGATAAAATTGTCCTATGAATCCATACACTACCTAGTGGTCGAATTCTAAGCTCTTGCTTCTATCATAATCAACTCCAGGCACTGGATCGACAAAGGAAATAAGGTGATGTGAGCCGAGTCAGACTTAGCTGTTCTTGGAGTTCTCCTTGTTATATCCTCAGTGAGTGTTTCCAAATACAACTCCCCAAAATTTTATGAACCTAGATTGGTGTCAGTTATATCAGACCAATCCGATTGCACTTTGGTTGCAGTGACAACAGGACCCCTATGATTATACCTCAAAGTATAAGGTAGATGCTCTGGCTTAATCTTCTTAGTCTTAGTTGCTGCCTTTGATGTTTCTATAGGTTGATTCCTTTGGGAAGATTCTCTTGATACTCCTAACATTCTTTAGCTTTCCTGCAACAAAACTTGTAATTAGATCCTTGAATAAACATCAAAAAATATGCTTTGAAACCTTACCCTTTATAAAGATAGCAGAGGCAGAACCAAGCATAAAAAAATTCTAAACAGCCTCCTTTAAAACATTGTCGAGCTCGGAGCCAAAACCATTATTAAGATTACAATAATAACAAGCGGGACCGGAGTCGGAACTAGAATGGTAACCAGAACCGAAACCGAAATGAGAATGGAAACTGATTTGGTTTCTTTTAGATTTTCTAATTTCATATTCAGTTTTGGTTCCCTTTTGACCAAGTTATTATTATTTTGAAAGAATGCTTCTTACTGTAAGCAGATTCAAAGATGAGATGAAAATGGAATCGATACTTATTGGAAAATATAGTTCAAGGTCTAGATCGATTCCAATCCCTCTTCCACCTATAATGACCATGATGCCATAAGTGATTTTAACAGTTTGATAAATAACTTCATAATTTAAGGACTAGGTCATATCAACATGAAAGGAGATTAAACATAACCTAATAAGACCATCCCCATATGACCGAAAGGTGACTATACCTTTTAGGGCATCATATTTAAATTAAAAACACAAACATAGAAATGCGTCAAAACCCTAAACTAAAAACCCTCAATATATAATAACTAGGGCATGAATTTGAACCTATTTAAATTAACAAGACCGAATGCACAATAGATTCCTAAGTAAAAATAACCATTTACCAAACCCTACTCACTGTAAAAAATCGTAATTAACCTATGCATTTAAAAACTAGGGCAGCACGATGCAGTCATGACTAAAACGTGAAAACGACTGTGTTGAAAAAAAAATAGACAAGAAATGATCAGAAAAGTCAAATAAAAACAAGAAAAATTAAACAAAAGAGAAACAAACTGAAACACTCAAGCTTACTGAGAAATTCACAAAGTCTCCCAAAGCCATTCAATCTAAAATGAACAAAAATGGAAAACATGAAAATAAAAAGAAGAACGAGAATAGAAAACCCTACCTCAAGCGTAAATAAATAGGCTAACTTCCTAAAGAAATCCATGCACAAAATCTTCATTGCAGCTTTGGTTCACTCTTCAATCTCTTAACAATAATGGTAACAACTATGTGTTAATCCTTAATTAAGGTAAAAAGTCAAAGTTTTATGCATGCATGGCACCTGTCATTAATGCAATAAATGTAGTAGAGAAGAGTCAAAACTACAAAAGGAACTGGCACATTACTGTTGTGTGACTTGAGTAAAGTCAACGACCAAGAAATGGTGGGAGCGGAATCAGAACAAAAATTGTTCTAGAAACTTGTCTAAATTTCCAACTTGGTTCCCATTCCGGGTCCAGTTCCGCCGACAAAGAATAAAGCGAAACAAAACATCAAAATAAAATAAAAAGACCGAAACAAGAAAACTTAACACACAAAACCTAGTTTAAAGTGAAATTCCAAAAAGTAGAGGCGGAGTTGGAACGAGAATGGATTTTCAAACTTTGAATAAAAACAGACTTAACTTCCGCCCCGGCTCCAGCTCCAACAAAGGCCAAAAAAAAAAAGTCAAAAAGAAAAATTGTCAAGATGAGAATCAAAATTATTTTGGAAAGAAGTTCTTAAAACCTGATTTAGGTCTGGCTTCGATTTTGACAGAGGAAACCAAATAAAAATGAAGTGTTGGAAAAGAAAGACTCCAAACATTGTTTGAAAAAAAACCAAGGATAAAAACATAAAGGGGGACCCATTTTGACCAAGGAAAAAGATGGAGTGGTTATGCAAAGCATAAAAAGTTATTTTCTCATTAAGGGGCATACCTTCAGGGCATTGCATCGTCTATAAATATTCAACAATCCTCCTGTACCAACCACAAGTTCGCATATCACACATAGGTGCAGTGTTATGTTGCTCTATCTGATTTATTTGATTTAATTCTAGATTTTTCTCAGCCATTAATTTGGCTAGGTCCTAACCTCTTACAAGCTTGGTAATTTTTATGTCAATATTAAACTCTTGGATTCTATTTATCCATCTGCATCTTCTTCCTATAGTCTATTGTTGGGTGAAAATATATTTAACTATTTTCGTTGGGACATATGCTACAACAATTGCTCCCATTATATAAGGCTTGAAATTATTAACTGCCTTTACCAAAACATATGTATGCTTTTGAGATATATCATATTTCAATTCTGTAGCCCACAATGATTTACTAAAGAATGCAATTGGCTGCTCAAAGCCATCATTGTTTTTCTACAACAACACACCAGTTGTAACTCAGATTTTTGAATTGGATGAATGCCATTGCCGCACAAGATCACAAATATCAATCCTAATCTAAATAAAACAACCAAGAATGATTAAAGTATGCATAATTAATCTAAACTAATAAAACCAAAATGATCTCACTGAATATGCGATTACTTCGTCGATTTATCTCGATTTCTCTTCTCCATTTTGTTGTTTCAGTATTCTTGCCCTCAGATTTATGTGTTTGAATGCAAGCATAACTTCATCGAGTGTCTAAGAAAAATATCAAACATAATTTTCTTCTCAAGAGGGTATGATTTCGGAAGGAGGAATAATGATAATGACAGGCCATTTTATAGATTTTGGGTTTTTGAACGATCGACTCAAATTGAAAGAGAGATCGACAAATGAGATTGATGAATGCCATGTGTAGACATCCAAATTTGATCACTTCCATATGATCAAAATCATCTACTCTATTCATCTATTTCATTAATAGTGATTAAATAATTTATTTAATTATTATTTCATTTTCTGCCTAAGGTTCCTAAAGTATCTAATTAAATAAATTAAATACTTTACCTTACCCCCTTGTCTTCTCTAGATTAAATAAACATGACAAATTATTTCATTTAGTCATTTAACCTATTTGGATTAAAATTAATTTTTAATTCCCCTTTTCTCTCTCCTTGTCACATTCTCCATAACCCTTTCCTAATCCGGATGAAATTAATTAATCTGTGATTAGGATGTGCACCACTTAATCAAGATTAAGTGTCACATCCTCCATAATCTCCCACTTGCCTCTATTCTCTCATTAATTACCTTAATCATGTGTTTGCACAACCTTAAGTAGAATTATTAGCTACATTTGGCTTACCTTTTCTGGTCAACCTTCCCACTTACCATTTTTGGTATGGACTCTCTTCCCCATGTGAATTTTTAATTCACTTTTATCTTCCCAAGGTCTTCCCCATCCCCCATGCAAGATTCTAGAAGCCTTGACTTGTCACTTCACATGTGCCAAGGGCTTCTAGAACCTTGGACTTGTCACATCACCCACATGTGACAAATCTCTAGCTTTTTGGAGACCCTCTTTTATCCACTAGATTCTTCCAATCATTGTGAATTTTTAATTCACTTTTATTCCTCCAAGGAATCTTCTCATCCCCCAAGATCCACCTCATTTCCACATCACTCCACCCTAAGACATCTCACCTTCCACATGTCAAGATGTGAGGGCTTGTGAGTCCTCAACTCACCATAGCCTTTCATTTTGATCTTTGTTGGATCAATCCCAACCATTGAATTCTCTAGAGAATTCCAATTAGCCTTTAAATACCCCTCATTTCTCTCATTTTAGTGGAATCAAGTCTTTTGCAAATAAACTCTTGCAAAATTGTCATTCAAGCTCTCATCCATTTTAGCACCCATATTGCATCAATTCATCTTGCATTCACTTCATTTCATTGCCATCCAAGGAGCACACAAGACTTCAACATCAAGGGCCAACCAAGGAAGCAACAACACGAAGGTATAACAACAATTTATTTGTTTATCTTGCTTTCATATTTTTCATTTTCTTAGGCTAATCATTAAGGTGCCCTATTATCTTGTTGTTTCTCTTTATTGCACTATTAGTTTTATCTAACATTTCACATTTAGGAAGCAACATTTTATTAGGATTACATTTCTGGCACGCCCAGTGGGACCCACAAAGGGGTCTCTTTCTTTCATGTTTTCTATTGTTAGCTTGTTTGCAGATTCAAGTCGTAGAGGGGCGAACTTGCCCTCCCGGATGCTGTAGAAGGGCGACCTTTCCCTTTGTTTTCGACTTTTTTCTGTAGAGGGGCGACCTTGCCCTCTATTTCTGACTGTTTTCTGTAGAAGGGCGACCCTACCCTTTGCTGTTTCCGACTATTTTCTGCAGAGGGGTGACCTTGCCCTCTGTTTTTGACTGTTTTCTGCAGAGGGGTGACCTTGCCCTCTGTTTCCGACTGTCTTCTGCAGAGGGGCGACCTTGCCCTCTATTTCTGACTATTTTCTACAGAGAGGCGACTCTGCCCTTTGCTGTTTCCAATTGTTTTCTGCAGAGGGGCAACCTTGCCCTCTGTTTCTGACTGTATTCTGCAGAGGGGTGACCTTGCCCTTTGCTGTTTTTGGCTATTTTCTGCAGAGGGGAGACCTTGCCCTCTGTTTCTGACTGTTTTATGCAGAGGGGCGACCCTACCCTTTGCTGTTTCTAACTATTTTCTATAGAGGGGCGACCTTGCCCTCTGTTTCTGACTGTTTTCTACAGAGGGGCGACCCTGCCCTTTACTGTTTCCAACTATTTTCTGTAGAGGGGCGACCTTGCTCTCTGTTTCTGACTGTTTTCTGCAGAGGGGCAAATCTGTCCTTTGACTATTTTCTACAGAGGGGCGAATCTACCCTTTAGGCTATTTTCTGACTGTTCACTGCAGAGGGGCGAATCTGCCCTTAACAGCACATTCGAGAAGGTAAAAAGGAATATTTTAGCTTTGTTTTTGTCTCTTTCTTTTGCTATTTTATGCTCTAACCCGCTAATCCAGTTTGTTGATGAGTGAAGTCAGATTGCTTGTTGGTATCTTGTGTATTTTTGCTGCAAAATTATGAAAGGGAAGGGATAAACAATTAACATTTGCTTGCAGGACCTTCCTTTTTATTTTGATTCTTAAAAGTCTTTCCTTGCTACTTTATCTATGTACTAAGTATAAGTAGGGGAAAGTAATATTTGCTGTTTGCTGTGTCTATTTTACTTATTTTACCCTAAGGGGGCATTATTTTGTTTTCACTTTCCTCCTTTGCACGTTGTGCGGATCCGAAGGAGGTCATTGGAAATAATTAGTGTCATCTTCTTAGCGGGACCTACTTGGGGATTTCATCACCCCAAGGGATGATCCCAACCACGCGTACCGGCAGGGTATATAAAGGGGGGAGAGCCAAAGTTGTACCCCAATCTAGTTGCATCGTAATTGGCAGAACGTCGAATCTAGGGTGATACCTAGCTAGACGTGAAGAGTTGGTCCGAGCCTTTCAGTATCTTGCTGGGGCTCCCGACTCACGCTTGTGACAGACTGGTGTTCACGGTTTGTGCCTCATGTACCGAGCGTATATCGAGGACTCCCTAGAAACCTTGTTCATCTTAAAGTAAGACTTTTGCTGGCCATACCCGTTAAAACATTAATCATAGGATTGTACTTGTTCAAAGTATCTTTTTGTGAACAACCAGTAAATTTTGGTAAGTCAAACTGTCATTAAACCATTTTAAGTCCTTGCCAAAATCCCTTATCCAAACCAAGTTCAAATTTTCACTACCGAGGGGTGACCTTGCCCTCTGTTTCAGCCATTTTCTGCAGAGGGGCGGCCTTGCTCTCTGTTTCATCCATTTTCTGTAGAGGGGAAAATCTACCCTTTGCTGTTTTAGCCTTTTACGGCAAAGGGGCGACCTTGCCCTCTGTTTTAGCAGTTTTACTGTAGAAGTGCGAATACGCCCCGCTGAACGACCAATTTCACCCGTTTGATCATTTTGAACCCCCATTCGAACCCCCGAAGCCTCCATTTGACCATTCCATCATTGAACAATCCAAACCTTTATTTGGCCATTCCAAGCCCCCATTCACCCCTCCCGACCATCTATCTATCCAATCTGAATATCCGATTACCCGTTCCGAGCGGTTGTTTCCCTGTTTTGAGCAGTCAACATTTTCTAAAAATCAACGTTTCATCGACGAAACTACATAAGTGCTTCTTAGAACATCATTGGAGTCCATATCTATCATCAAATCATCCATCCCAATCCTCTAGACTTCATTTTTGAAATTTTTTATTTTTATGCCGAAACTTCTAGAGGCCATAACTTTTGACTTGGATGTGGGTTTTGGCTGAAATTTTATGGGTGGTTGCATTATGAGCTGGCATTTGGATTCCCAACAGACTACTAAGTCCCTTGGATCCTCCTTCAACACGTTTTCGGAGCCTCAAATTTTCATCTTGACCCTCAAAATCACAAATTAACATTTATTTTTTTCAATTTTCTAGTTTTTGACGAACTGTTTCATTAATAACTCTGAATTCATGTCTCATATTTTTGATGTTAGTTGGCAATTCATCCTATCTTAGTATTGGGTATTTTTTGGAAAAAACTAGACTCTCAAACGTATGCCTACGAAGTTTCCTAAAATGGCAAAATTTGATAATTTTTGAAAACTGCCAAATTTGGCAAAAATCGGATTCTCAACACCTTACGTCCTCTAGTTGAAACCCATGATCTTGGTTTCAAATAAATCATATCATATCCTCTGATCCAATCCCAATCTAAGCCCCAATTCATTCCTAATTTGAGCATTAATCCCATCATCCTAATCTGAGCTTTCATCCAATCCCCATATGAGCTTTCAATTCATCATAGTTCTCTATCCATCATCTATTTTTTCCTTCTAATCTATATCCATCATGAATCTTTATCCCCCTCTCACACGACCAATAATAGTAGTCAAAGGAAATCCTAACTCCGTTGATGACGATAATGAAAATCTTGTTGATCATGAAGATTGTTATATAGATCCTCTTAACGCTATCATTGCTAGTAAAATCTCTCCAATCGCCTCCCAAAATCCCACTAATTCTTCAAACTATCCCACCATGCCTTCATCCACATCTAATAACGGTTCTTATGCTACCCTTGACAAGGGATATCCAACATCCTCACCATCAACATATTCATCATGTCCTCCCTTTCAACCTCTATCCTATCCAACATCCACTTCCTCTTATCCTCATCATCATCAATCCCAATACCTCTAACTCAATCCCACATCCCAATCTTCTCATCCTAATCCAACACCTACACCTTCCTATCACAATCTACCATCCTAATATTCCTCCTATCCTAATCCACCATCTCAATCCTGTCATCCTAATCTACCATCCATATCCTCCTACGCCAACCCACCATACATGTCTTCCTATGGTGGTCCACCACCTCAATCTTCCCATCCTAATCCAACACCTACACCTTCCTATCACAATCCCCCATTCCCATACCCTTACATTAATTCCACATCTCCCCATTCTAATCCTTCATCTACACCTTCCTACTATCACTCCCCATCCCAATCTAATCCAACATCCACATCTTCCTACATCACTCTCCCTTTCACTGCATTATATCTTAATCCTCCATCTAATCATAATCTTACATCTCCTCCAACCACTCCTAGTACTCCATCTAGTCCCATCCCTTCATCTAATCCCAATTCTCCATCTCCTGCTAGTCCTACATCCATTTCCATCCCTTCATGTTATCCTAATCCTAATCCTCCATCCATTTCCATCCCTTCATCTAATACTAGTCCTCCATCTAGTCCCATCCCTTCATCTAATCCTAATCCTCCATCTCCTCCTAGTCCTACATCTAATCCCATACCCACACCTAATCCTAATCCTCCATCTCCTCCTAGTCCTACATCCAATCCCATACCCACATCTAATCCTAATCCTCCATCTCCTCCTAGTCCTACACCTAATCCTAATCCTCCATCTCCTCCTAGTCCTACATCTAATCCCATACCCACATCTAATCCTAATCCTCCATCTCCTCCTAGTCCTACATCCAATCCCATACCCACATCTAATCCTAATCCTCCATCTACTCGTAGTCCTACATCTAATCCCATACCCACATCTAATCCTAATCCTCCATCTCCTCCTAGTCCTACATTCAATCCCCTACCCACATCTAATCCTAATCCTCCATCTCCACCTAGTCCTACATCCATTCCCATCCCTACATCTAACCCTAATCCCACATCTCCTCCTAGTCCTCCATCCATTCCCATCACTCTACCTAATCCTACATCTCTTCCAAATGTCGCCCAAGGACTCATGCAAGAAGAGACACCATGCCCTCCCACTCTATCATGTACTATCACTAGAGATGAGGCCCTCCTCTATCCTACACCTATCCCTCTCATCACCATTCCTACCACCATCCAAATGATTGAGCTGGTCAAACCCACCGAATCCATTGAATCCCCATATTCTACTACTAGATCCACCGAATCCATTGAAGACATCCAATCCCCTCCTCCTAGTCCTAATATTCACAAACTTCAATCCAATGACCTTCATGAATCCTCCATCCTCCTCTCTCCCCCAATTGAGGAGTCCCTCCAACACTCTTCCATCATCATACATCCCACACAAGATGAGTCATGCCAAGCGCTTGATCCAAAGCATACAAGCATATCCCCTCCTCCAAATCAAGATCACTCCATCCCATCTACTCCATCTCAAGAACATAGTTGTCCATTCATTTCATCTCATGATCCATATCCTCAACCAAGTCATGATCCTATCCTCCCATCCACCCCATCTCAAGATCACACTATCTCCTCCACTCCATCCCATGATCCCATTTGCCTTCAAGATCCAATCACTCCATCTCATGAGCCCTTATCATCCACTGCCATAAATCTAGATCCCTTAATCACTCATTCCTCCTGATGCGGCTATCCCCTCATCTCCATCGCATGATCCTTCATCACCCTCTAGTCTTACCATCCCAATGCCACTTTTGTATCACCTTGGTAATATTACATGTGTCTATGGTGGTCTTCTTGCAGAAGTAAAACAAAGTATAGGCACCACCTTTCCTCTTCCACCTACTAATGTGCTCGCATCATGCTTCCAAGAGAATAAGCATCCTACCATAAATCACATGCTACAAAATATGAACTATCAAGGAAAAGGTTTAGGCCTTAATGAGCAAGGTACTTTAGAACCCATTCAAGTCAAAGAACATCTAGGCACACATGGTCTTGGATATATCTCCCAAAACTCGCACTCTAAAGATGTTGGTACAACCTTCGTACATCCTAAACGATCCTCTTCTAAAGGCACAAGAGGTACTTCCCATCATTCTACCAAGACATATGCCGCCATCCCCCCTCCTCCATCATACTACCTACAAACAACCATCTATCTTCCTCCCTCATCCTCTCAATCCATTTTGGGTCCTTATGTCCCTCCATCCATTGTTGCTAATCCTCCATCTACTATGGGTTCTTATATCCCTCCATCAAAACCCACACATCCTCCATATACATAGTTTGTTTTGGGTCCTTACATCTCAAAATCACCCCCTCCATCTTATCCTATTCATCCACCCCCTCTCCCTCATACACAACATAAACATCCCACCTTCATAACTCCTAATCGGGATCAACAAAGGCACATACCTATACATTCTCCATCTACACATAATCCCTATCATCCTACCTCCATTGCTCCCCATCATCCATTTCCTCACATCTATCCCCTTGCTACTAAAAACACTTTGGATGTCAAAACAAAAATGTATAAATCCACATGTCCACATGAATCTAAAGCTCCTCATGTCCCCTTCAAAAGACATGTTGAAGAAAAGAAAAATCAAGTCCAAAATCTGAATCAATCCAAAAGGCCACAAAGGCCCACCAAAGAAAAAATAAAAACCATGTATATCCCAAAGAAACAAGGTGTCATACCTTCCATTGAAAATTCCATAACGACATCCAAAGTTGCTATTCCCCCACAAAATAATTCACCTCCTCCATCTCCTAAATCTATTTTGGGTCCCTACACCCCAAAAATCACTATCCCACCTCCTCCATTATGCCCACCGTCTCCATCCATTCCTCCACCTATATTTTCACATTGACCACATGTGCCAATGTTGGTCCTGAACACCTTCCCCTATCACACATCCACTCCATCATTCCATCCATACACTTTTCAACACCCCCTCCACTATCCCCCCTATCTCCCCCACTTTACACATGGGCTCTTATTACCTCATATGGAACTTGCTGCTTGAGTCCTTCATCCATCTCCTTATCAAATATCCTCTAAAATCTGCATATCCATCTCCCTATCTTTATCCATCTTCGTCCACCTCCTACTCCAAAAAAGAGCAAAAAAATCAGAAAAATACAAAAAATACAAAAATAATAATAAAGAGAAAATCATTCGTCCAATGGTGAAAACTTGGCAAACAAGTGCCTTGGATAAGTACCACGATGAAAACTTGGCAAACAAGCATCATGCGTAAATTCCCCATCTAGTCTCCTTCCACAATTGGGGGCAACATCCACTTACGCATTCCTTTCCTCCATCTCCTACATCTGCCTATCTTGTGCATCCTATCCATCCTATCCCATTTATCCCACTTCCTCCCTCTTCCTTGTGATCTTGATAAATGTAGGGGCAAACCTATATACATGCTTTGGACACCTCTTGGCATATATTCCCATCCATACACTATCATATTCCTTATCCACCTCTATCTATCTTCCATTGCCCATCTCACTCCCTTATCCACCCATCTTGCTATCCCTCTTGCCTCGTCATGCATGACACATATAGAGTGGGGGCATCTCCTTATTTGCAATTGGGTCCTTGAAGACATCGTCCATCCATTCCTCCAGGTAATCTTCTCCATCTCCCCATCCTCTCATCCCATAGTCCTTTTCATCCTTTCATCCTTATCTCCCCATTCATCTATCTAAACATCTAATCCATCTCCCTATCCTTATCTTACTATCTACCCATCCACTAGTCCTTTTCCATATTTCCATCCTTATCTCCTCATCCATTTATCTACCCAGTAATCCATGTCATCTTTCTAAATCCTTATCCTTCTATCCATATATCCTAGCATCTTTATCTCTCCCCATCTTTATCAATCCATCCATTTTCCTTCCATCTCATAATCCCTTGTCATTGGTCTCTAGCTCTAGGCTACCCTCATGTAATCCAATGACTTGATATCTCCCTATCATCATTCCTATCTCTTTCTCACATCTTTCCAATCTTCATCAATCATCTATCTGTCATCTATCCACCTATCCTAGCATCTTCTTATCCATCCATCCATTTCCCTCTATTATCCCTTGTCATTGGTAACTAGCTCTAGGCTACCCACATGCAACCCAATGCCATTCACATCATCATTCGTCCCTCCTATCTATTTACCACATCTTTCTCACCTCTTCATCATTCATCTATGCATCCTCTCATCCCCCCAATTCATCTTCTAATAATCTAGGTCACTATCCCATCCTTGAGCTTCACATCCTACATATCTTACACATATCAACAATCATTCTATCCAATCCTGCGGCCTATCCTGGCTCATCATATCCACTCCATCATTTTATCCATTTATCTTGCTCATCTCATCATCCCTTATCCATTGTCTACCATCGGTCTTTGGTTGAACTACGTTGCCTTTGTGCTTTCACATAGGCAAGGTCAGTCATTTGATCCGCCCCCGGGGCTCTGCCTTTTGTTTGTCTTGTCATCCTCCATCGTTTGTCATCAGTTTCTAATTGAACTATGTTGCCCCTGCGCTTTCATGTAGGCAAGGTCGATCATTTGGTTCGCCCCCAGGGCTCTATTTTTTGTCTGCCTTATCCTCTTCCATCGTTTGTCTTTGGCCTTGTGTCGAACTACGTTGCCTCTGCACTTTCATGTAGGCAAGATCCATCATTTGGTTTGCCCCCTGGGCATTTTTTCCATTTGGTCTTTGTCATCCATCGAGGTCTTCATTTTCCACTTTTTGTTTTTACCATGGTCTTTTCCTGAACTACGAGGGCTCTGCGTTGTCACGTAGGCAAGGTTGATCTTTGATCAATCCTCGAGCCCCTAGGTCTTTAGGGTGTGTCTATTTTGTCATCTCACCATTTTATCATCTTGTCATCTTGTCATTTTGTTGTGTCATCAACTATGTCCCTATCCGAGCTAGTGCTTATCAAACATCGGTCATTTATATCACAAGATCTAATCGGTTTCTGGTATCCTACGTCATGTCGATCTTTTAATTTACTATCCATCATCGGTCTCAATAGGATGTATCCTTCCTAATAGACCTCATCAACCCCATCCATCATCTTGATCCTATGGAAAAGGACGTTTCAAACTTGATTGTGATCTTTTGATGTTTTTGACATTTTGTTTATCATTTGAGCTCCCTATCATCACTTGTCATGGTTGCCTTGATCTATCATATCATGGTGTGCTTTGACTAGTAAACATAGGGGCATATCTTGATCTTTTTCTTTGTTTTTGTCTTCTTGGTTGTCCCACGTAGTACCCACCAAGATCCCTAAGGTCTTGTGTTACGCTGGGGCATCCTTTTATGCTTGTGGTTATTCCAATACCTGGCCCGACCAAAGTCATCATGATTTTGGGGTATTGGAATAGCCTTCTTGTCTGTTGTGTTTGTTTTATGCATTGAACACTAATTCGTCTTGGTTTACATACCCTGACGTTCGGTGTCTTATGCTATAGCAAAAATCAGTGCTCTAAGGATGGAAAATTGCATTAGGATTGCATTTCATTTTCCATTCCATCATCTTGCATGTCTCCCCCATCCTCATCATCATCATCATCATCATTATCATCTATGGGATGTATCCTTCCCTATCCTTGTGTTGTTTTGGGATGTATCCTTCCCTCATCAACAACACTCTCATCGGGATGTATCCTTCCCTATCATTGTGTTGTTTTGGGATGTATCACTCCCTTATCACCAATGCTCATCCTCATCCTCATCCAGATGTATCCTTCCCTATCCTTGTGTTGTTTTGGGATGTATCATTCCCTCATCAACAACACTCATCCTCACCCTCATCAAGATGTGTCCTTCTCTATCCTTGTGTTGTTTTGGGATGTATCATGTCCTCATCAACAACACTCCATCAACCATCCGCCCAACCTAGATTGTACCTGGACTGGGGCAACATCACATTTTTCCTTGCATCTATTTGTGCTCACCTTTATCTCCCATCGTTTATCATAATTTTTTTTGTTTCATCACCTTACATCGTCATTTTCATATCCCCTCTCATCTCTCATCCTTTTCCCCATCTATTTCTTCCTATCGAGAGGTCACTCGGGACCCCTCTTTTTTCCCCCGTCGCCCTCTCGAGGGGGCATACCCTTCCCATTTATCTATTTTCTCAACCATAATCTCCATCCATTCCCCCGCTAATTTGGAGAGCTCAAGTCCTCCTCTCTAAGCTAGGGCATCATCCTCTGATGAATTCCTCTATAGAGTCACCTGCACTTTCTTTTCTTTGAAGCACGGTTATTTTAACAGTACTTCGAAGAGGGGAAAAATGTATACATCCAAATTTGATCACTTCCATATGATCAAAATCGTCTACTCTATTCATCTATTTCATTAATAGTGATTAAATAATTTATTTAATCATTATTTCATTTTCTGACTAAGGTTTCTAAAGTATCTAATTAAATAAACATGAAAAATTATTTAATTTAGTCATTTAACCTATTTGGATTAAAATCAATTTTTAATTCCCCTTTTCTCTCTCCTTGTCACATTCTCCATAACCCTCTCCTAATATGGATTAAATTAATTAATCTGTGATTAGGATGTGCACCACTTAATCAAGATTAAGTGTCACATCCTCCATAATCTCCCACTTGCCTCTAATCTCTCATTAATTACCTTAATCATGTGTTTGCACAACCTTAATCAAAATCATTAGCCACATTTGGCTTACCTTTTCTGGTCAACCTTCCCACTTACCATTTTTAGTATGGACTCCCTTCCCCATGTGAATTTTTAATTCACATTTATTCAACCAAGGTTCCCCTCTTCCCCATGTGAATTTTTAATTCACTTTTATCTTCCCAAGGTCTTCCCCATCCCCCATGCAAGATTCTAGAAGCCTTGACTTGTCACTTCACATGTACCAAGAGCTTATAGAACCTTGGACTTGTCACATCACCCACATGTGACAAATCTCCAGCTTTTTGGAGACACTCTCTTATCCACTAGATTCTTCCAATCATTGTGAATTTTAAATTCACTTTTATTCCTCCAAGGAATTTTCTCATCCCCCAAGATCCACCTCATTTCCACATCACTCCACC